>SKCR01034454.1:0-47403 GCA_019454045.1 Zanthoxylum bungeanum
TGAAATAGATGAAAAATACAAAATGTGTTATATATAATTATTAAAGAAAAAACAAGAAAAAAAAACAAAAAAAATAATATGGCAAATCCACCAAAATGTTGACAAGTGCATTACATTATTAAATGCAATATAACTGTTAAATGGAGGAGGTGATGAGCACCTCTTACTATAAATAGTGGTGCTCGGTATCTCATTTTCTTAACGCTTCCTTCTTAGAATTCTCTTGAAAACTTAGAGTGTCTTGTGTGTTTTAATTTTTCAGGCTTTATTATAAGTCATTTTTCTTTCAGTAATAAAATTATCCATGTTTTATTCAAATCATTAGTAGTTAATTTCATCATGCTGGGGTAAAGGGTGAAGCTTTTAATATGAGAATATAGATTAATCTCACTTATATTATAATATATGAATTGCAATCTAAAGAATAATATTTAATTTAAATCTGAATTAATTATTGACAAACTTTGTTACCGCCTATATAAATGGTTTTTATTTATTTGGCATAATTAAGTACCTAACTAGACTTGTTATAGACAAATGTTATCATCGCCTTTATAGTTGGTTTTATATTTTTGGCATAATTAATTCCTGAAATAAATTAACTGGGTAATAATGATATTTTATATATTATAAAAACTGAGATTTCTAAATTTGAAATATTAAAAGTAGATCCCCTAGCCCCAGTATTTTATTTTATTATTGCAGCCCAATTTAAAAATTATTAATCATTTCAAATAATTTAATCTTTTATTTTCACTCAAATTATTATTTTATTTTACTAAATCTATTCCATGTGGATCGATCCCGGACTTACAGGGTTATTTTATTACTTCGACACTCTTATACTTGGTGTTAGTGTCCTAGACATACCCAAGGTCTCTAATACATGATTTAGTGTGTGAATGATCAAGAGAGTTGCGGAAAAACTTACATTGATCGGATGTGGATTTCAAAAATTTGTATGATTGTTGGAAGCTCCAAGCCTTCTTTGAGTGAATCCAATCCAAGGGTGAGTTTCCCTATCACCTTCACTAAACTCTTGAAGTGCTAGCTTGCTTGAAATTTTGAAGCAAAATTTCCAAGGAAGAAGAAGAAGCTCTCGGTCAAGCCCTTGGAGAGAAGAGAGAGTTGATTTTCTTTTGTATTTTTGTTTCAAAAAAAAAACCAAAAGTCAACTAACTAAAGTTGTGTATATGGTTTTCTAAGAACCAAAAAAAATGTGTGAAGAGCAAAAATCCATTTAATGCTCTCAACCACTTCCATCACCAAAAAGGTGATTAGACTTCCATCACCAAAAAGTGACTAGTAAAGTGGGTCCCACTTTAAATTCAAAATTTGATTGGGTAACGCAACATACTTTGGACCCAGATTCGTTTAATCCGATTAAATGAATTTTCCGTCTCGGCGTAATTAAATCTAATTTAAATAAATAATAATGCCTAGCAAAATTATTACGAAAGTCGCTTGCGAATTAATTCCAAAATAATTCATTCGCCCGAATTAAAATCCAATTTTAATTCCGCTTTGAAATCCGATTTCAATTAATATATCCAATATATTATTTAATCGATTAATTCCAAATTAATCGCGTTCTCTCTTCTATTAGAATTTTATCCCAGATAAATCTTGCCGTAATTAATCCCAGATTAATTTTCTATCTCTTATAATTAATCCTAGATTAATTGTGTTCGAGTCAAGAGTCATCGGTGAATCTTTGGGAAGCGACCCAAGAGATCCCTGGATATGTTGGCAGTAAATCTGGTTTTCGGACTATCCGAACACGTGCGTACCCCATACCACGTTCTTACCAATTTACAAGACATGGTTTGCTTCTAGCAAAGCACCGTGCCTTCCCAATTCTCCATAAATATTCAAAAAAGAATATATAATCTGTATTAGACATTGTATACTATGTATTGCGTATTACGATCCAGTATCAGATGTCACATACTAGGCCTGGGGCTGGAATTGTGTCTGCCCCGTACGAAGCATATATCGGATCACAAGAAAATAGTCTCTTTAATCGGATAATCATGACCTAGTTATACTATCCCGATAGCTGCAGCATTTGAGAGTACTAGTTCTGTATCCCTGCGTGATCATCTTCTCCATATGACTGAAGTGATACTTCCATCTTGACATCACACCCAATACACTACGATTCTCAGTAAACCCAGAAGAGGCGTACACAGAACCTGTTAAAGCCCCGGACGACCAAAACCAAAGCGTACTGATTGTCGCAAGTATTAGCGATGCAAGTCTCAGGTTAAGACCACATACACCTGCCCTGATGCGGATTCCCATAGACACATAGTCATGCTACCAATGGGATTCCGAGGGGTCTATCCAGAGCGAAGCTGTTCCCGGTCCAACAGCTAACAGAACCTCCTATCACACCTGCATAAGTATCTTATACTTAAATATTTGAGAACTATGCCGTTAAGCTTCTATAACGCACATAATGTAATACTAGTCTATTCCGCATTATCGATGTCCAGTCTCGATAATACTAAGACTAGGGATATTTAATGATTAAACCGTTCGTGGATTAATACTGTCTCATAACTTATTAATCTGGAACTAATCATAAGGACTTTTATTATTTATATATCTAAGTAATCTAATTACAAAATGATAAAATAGCAATTTCCTTTGTCACATAGTTAATTTGTACAAAAACCACAATGTCTTTTACAAATAGTGATGTTATGGGTCATAATTGTCCAACAATCTCCCACTTGGCTCATAGGCAATCACTCAAGTATCTAACACCTAAAATATGTACGTGTCGCTCAAACTTCTGCTGAGAAATAGCTTTCGTCAGCGGATCTGCAATGTTGTCATCTGAAGCGATCTTTTCGATCTTCATCGCCACGATGTATGATCTCACGAATCAGATGGAAACGTCGAAGTACATGCTTGGATCGTTGATGAGACCGCAGTTCTTTAGCCTGCGCTATAGCCCTGTTATTGTCACAATACAAAGGAACGAGCTCAGCTGCTAACGGAACTACTCCTAATCCAATTAGGAATTTATGGATCCAAACTGCTTCTTTTGCTGCCCCAGCTGCAACGATATATTTTGCTTCTTTTTTTGAATCAGTAACAATCTCTTACTTGGAAGATTTCCAGCTCACTGCTACGTTGTTCAAAAAAAATATATACCCAGATTGTGACTTAGAGTCGTCTTTATCGGTTCAGAAACTTGCATCGGTGAACCCAGTCACCTCAAGTTCTCCATCTGCATAGACTAAGAAATCATCCTTAGTTCGTATAAGATACTTAAGGATGTTCTTAACAGCAATCCAGTGACCATCACCTGGATCGGCCTGATAGCGACTGCACATGCTCAAAGCATATGAGACATCATGTCGTGTACATATCATGGCATACATGATCGATCCAACTACAGAAGCGAACAAGATCCAACTCATGTTATCTCTCTCATCTTGAGTTTTAGGACACTTGTCCTTAGATAGAGAGACGCCATGTGACACTGGAAGCAGTCCCCTCTTAGACTGATCCATGTTGAATCTCTTCAACACTTTGTCAATGAACGAGGTCTGGGAGAGTCCAAGCAGCTTTCTGGATCTATCCCGGTAGATCCTTATTCCCAGAATAAATGCTGCTTCTTCCAGATCTTTCATGGAGCTTTTTGAATGAAATCATATTCTTTTATGATCTCATCAAAACGTTGATTCCAAGAACACGATGCTTACTTCAATCCATAAATGGATCGATTTAACTTGCAAACCTTGTTTTCATGTTTTGGCACGACAAAACCGTCAGACTGTTGCATATAAACATCCTCCAAAAGGTTTCCATTAAGGAAAGCGGTTTTGACGTCCATCTGCCATATTTCATAATCGAAATATGCAGCAATAGCAAGCATTATCCTAATGGATTTAATCATTGCAACAAGTGAACAAGTTTCATCGTAATCGACACCATGTCGTTGAAGATACCCTTTCGCTACAAGCATAGCTTTGTACGTTTGTATGTTGCCATCCATGTCCGTCATCTTCTTGAAGACCCATTTACAACCAATCGGCTTAACGCCTTCTGGTGCATCAACCAGTGCCCAGACTTGGTTTGTATACATGGAATCCATTTCGGACTTCATGGCATCTTGCCATAAAGTGGAGTCGATACCTTGTATCGCTTCCTCATACGTAGCCGGCTCATTATCCTCAATAAGATTAATATCTACATGAGGTGAGATCAAAAACCCATACCTCTCAGGCTGTTTTCTGAATTTCTCTGACTTACGCGGTTCTTGTGTATTAGAAGATTGTGGTACAGTCTCATCCCTGATGAACTGTTCGTGTTCCGTGTAGGAGTCTGTGCCAGGAATAGTATCGTTATGCTTTTCATCGAGTTCTACTTTCCTCCCACTTACCACTGCATTTAGGAATTCCTTTTCTAGGAAAACCGCATAGAGAGCAACAAATACCTTGTTCTCTTGTGGGTTGTAGAAGTAATATCCTTTGGTTTCCCTAGGGTAACCTACAAATAGGCACTTATCTGATTTGGGTTCTAGTTTGGTATCATCCAAACGATTAACGTATGCCAAGCATCCCCAAATCTTCAGGAATGAGAAACCCGGTTTCTTTCATGTCCATATTTCATATGGAGTCTGTTCTACAGACTTTTACGGAACTTTATTCAAAATAAGTATTGTACTGTTCAATGCGTATCCCCAGAAGGAAATTGGTAGCTCAGTGCGACTCATCATTGACCTTACCATGTCTAACAAAGTTCGGTTTCTCCGTTCGGACACACCGTTTAATTGAGGTGTTCCGGGAGGAGTCCACTGTGAAAGAATACCATATTCTTTTAAGTAATCGAGAAACCCATTGCTCAAGTATTCTCCACCACGGTTCGACCGTAATGTATTAATACTTTTGCCGGTCTGTTTTTCTACTTCGTGTCGAAACTCTTTAAATTTCTCAAAAGTTTACGACTTGTGTCTCATAAGATACACATAACAATAACGCGATGCATCATCCGTAAAGGTTACGAAGTATTCAAATCCACCTCTAGCCTTGCTAGACATTGGCCCACATACGTCACTATGAACGTGGGCTAATAGTTCGGTGGCACGAACACCTTTACCGCTAAAAGGCGTTTTAGGCATCTTGCCTAATAAACAAGATTCGCAGACATCATATGAATTAGGATCAAATCCGTCCAAGTATCCACTCTTCGAAAGCGTGGATATGTGAGTCTTGTTAATGTGTCCCAGACGATAATGCCACAAATAAGTTTCATCTGTTTTACTCATTTTGAGCCTTTTGTTTGTCATATTATATGTTTGAGATTCATTTATATTCAAAATATAAAGACCATTATTTGCATCAGCAGTACATATCTCAAAGTCATCTTTATAAATAAAACACCCAGAGTTTCGGAATACAAAAGTGTACCCGTTTTAGGTCAAACAAGATACAAAGATAATGTTTCTAGTTAAACTAGGTACATAATAAACGTCTGATAATGAAAGTACATGCCCCGAGGGTAGTTCCAAAATATAGGTCCCTAAAGCTAAAACAACGACTCTGGTCCTGTTTCCAACTCGTAAGTCAATCTCGCATGAGGCCAGTCTCCTGCTAATCCGTAGATCCTACATATCAGTACATATATGAGTACCACATCCAGAATAAAAAAATCCAATTTTTAAAACTAGAAGTAGACATGTTTATTTTAATAACAAACATACCTGAAGCCGGAGCCTTGTCCACCTTCACTTCCTTCATGTGCGCCTTGTACTCACTGTAGTCATGTTTCGAGTGACCCCATTTGCCAATTTAATATTTGAGTGAGGGTTTTTCGTGAAAATTGGCAACCAATTTATTATCTTTGATTAGGTCTCATCATACACCCTTAAGAATGCATTCTAAAATCATAATAAGGCGCGAATAAATTAATAACGATATGCGGATGGATATATAACAAGTTGTTCCTATAATAAATCTCTCCATTTTCTCTCTCCCGCTAGCACTATTCATACTTCTACCCAATTACATAATACAATAAAGAAACCTCATTAACATTGAGGGGAATTGGTGAGAAGAGAAATACAAAGAGTAAAGAGATAATAGGCCGGACACGCAGGTCTAATTTAATAAATTCTAAATTTATTACAACAATTTCCAAAATTGCCCCCACCCTTCTAATATCCATTCGATATACATTATTCATATAATACATCCATGTATCCACACAAAGCATGTTATTCAATCAATCTAATCCAATTAATTAATCTTTGAATTAATGACCATCCAATGTTCAAACAACGATTTGATTTGCGCGAGTCCAACTCGTTTAAGAATAAATACTCAAAGTACGTATTCTTGAATTATATCAAACTAAAATTTTAAATCCAATTTAATTTGTATTCAATACTGATTCTAATTTAATTCCAAATTAATTAATTACACTTATTTTAGTGCTATTTAGACTTAGATTTTAAATCTAATCTTAATGGGTCTCAAAGGCCCAATTAGTATCCAATACTATTTTAATTAAAGTCCAATGGGCTTTCAATTAATTCTTAAGACATTGACTTTGGCCAATATGGATCCAATCCAAGATGCCAAGGCCCAATAAGGAATCACCCTTTTGCCAAAAATCAATTTAGGCCCATTAGGCCAATTAAATTATTTAAAGGCCCAATAATCATATTTGGACTTTATGGATACGGTTTTAGGCCCAATTGGATCCAACCCAATTGTCCAAAACCAAACTTGGCCCAACCAAGGCCATTAACCCAAATACAACAAATTAGCCCAATCCAATTTAAAGACTAATTCCAATTAATATAATATTTTAAATATCACATTAATTTTTATTAAAGTGTAATTAACACAATTAATTAATTAAACTAATATTTCCAAAATATCAATTAAATTAATTAATCATGCTAATATCATCCAATCATGTCCAACACAAATTGAAGCAAAATCAATCCATTATACATGCTTATTGTTCACGGCAATATGGGAAAATAATATCCAATTTTGATTTCAATCAAATTAAATCAACAATCAATATTTATTTCATGCTTTAAACTCATCCAATAGTCTAAAATCAAAAAATCACCATGAACTTTACTAGGGCTAGTTTCGGCCATGAGGTGATTTTTAGGGAAAATTAATCCAAACAATTTTTCACAAAATCAATCATGCATAACTCCAAGTTATCATCATACAACCATAACCAACCAACCAATTTAGGCATTTACAAGCTCCAAGCATAAAATCCTAAATTAAAGTATATAAACCCTAAACTTAAATCATGCTTAGACAAGGCTCATGATACCATTGTTAGTGTCCTAGACATGTCCAAGGTCTCTAATACATGATTTAGTGTGTGAATGATCAAGAGAGTTGCGGAAAAACTTACATTGATCGGATATGGATTTCAAAAATTTGTATGATTGTTGGAAGCTCCAAGCCTTATGAGTGAATCCAATCCAAGGGTGAGTTTCCCCATCACCTTCACTAAACTCTTGAAGTGTTAGCTTGCTTGAAATTTTGAAGCAAAATTTCCAAGGAAGATTAAGAAGCTCTCGGCCAAGCCATAGGAGAGAAGAGAGAGTTGATTTTCTTTTGTATTTTTGTTTCAAAAACTAATACCAAAAGTCAACTAACTAAAGTTGTGTATATGGTTTTCTAAAAACCAAAACAAGTGTGTTGAGAGCAAAAATCCATTTAATGCCCTCAACCACTTCCATCACCAAGAAGGTGATTAGACTTCCATCACCAAAAAGTGACTAGTGATGTAAGTGAAGTGGGTCCTGTTAGTGTCACACATGCCACAAGATCACTAAGATGATTTGTGTGTGAATAAAATAAAATAATTTTACGGAAAAATAACTTACATTGATCGGTTTGGATGTATTGATTTCAAGACTTTCTTTGAGTTATTTGGAAGCTCCAAGCTTTGTTGAATCTTTTCAACCCACGGGTGAGTTTCCCTATCACCTTCTTTGACTCCTTAAATGCTAGCTTGGATGAAATTTTGCAATAAAATTTCAAGAACAAGAGGTGGTGTGTTCGGCCAAGGCAAGGGAGAGAAGAGAGAGTTTTTGTTTTGTGTATTTGTTTCCAAAAACTTAATTACAAAGTCAACTCTCAAAATTTTTGTATATGCTTTACTAAAAGCAAAAAGCAAAAAGTGTTGGAGGGAAAATGGCATTAAATGCCCCCAACCACTTCCATAACTCAAGTTGACACTTTATTTAAGTTGGTGGGCCTCACCTCGTAAATTCAAAATTCAAGTGGTTTGCTCAACACACTTCGGGCTCTGGTTCGTTTAATCCAATTAAACGAATTTTTCGTCGCGACGTAATTAAATCCAATTTAATTAAATAATAATGCATAGCAAAATTATTATGAAAGTCGTTTGCGAATTAATTCTAAATTAATTCGTTCGCCCGAATTAAAATCCAATTTTAATTCCGCTTTGAAATCCGATTTCATTTAATATATCCAATATATTATTTAATCGATTAATTCCAAATTAATCGCGTTCTCTCCTCTCGACGAATTTAATCCCAGATAAATTATCGACGCAATTAATCCCAGATTAATTCTTTCTTTGATAATTAATCCCAGATTAATTCTTGCCGTAATTAATCCCAGATTAATTTTCTCTCTCATAATTAATCTCAGATTAATTCTGTTGGAGTCAAATGTCATCGGTGAATCTTTGGGTAGCGACCCAAGAGATCCCTGGATATGTTGGCAGTAAATCCGGTTGTCGGACTATCCGAACACGTGCGTACCCGGTAGCAAGTTCTTACCAATTTACAAAACATGGTTGGCTTCTAGCAAAGCACCGTGCCTACCCAATTCTCCAGAAATATTAAACGAAGAATATGTAATCTTTATCAGGCGTAATATACAAAGTATTGCGTATTACGTATTACGATCCAGTATCAGATGTCACATGCTAGGCCTAGGGCTGGAATTGTGTTTGTCCCGTACGGAGCATATATCGGATCACTAGCAACTAGTCTTTTTGATCGGAAAGTCATGACCCAGTCATACTTTCCCGATGGCTGTAGCACTTTAGAGTACCAGTTCTGTATCATGCGTGATCATCTTCTCCATAAGACTGAAGTGATACTTCCTTCTTGACATCACACCCAATACACTACGATTCTCAGCATACCCAGAAGAGGCGTACACAGAACCTGTTAAAACCCCAGACGACCAAAACCAAAGCGTATTGATTGTCGCAAGTATTAGCGATGCAAGTCTAAGGTTAAGACTATATACACCTACCCTGATTCGGATTCCCATAGACACATACCAATTCTGAGGGGTCTATCCAGAGCGAAGCTGTTCTCGTACCATCAGTAAACAGAACCTCATATTACACTTGCATGAATATCCAATACCCAAATATATGAGAACTATGTCGTTAAGCTTCCATAACGCGCACAAGTGTAATACTAGCATATTCCGCATTATCGATGTCCAGTCTCGATAATACTACGACTAGGGATATTTAATGATTAAACCTTTCATCGATTAATATTGTCTCATATCTTATTAATCTGGTACTAATCATATGGACTTTTATCATTTATATATCCAAGTAATCTAATTAAAAAATGATAAAAGAGCAATTTCCTTTGTCACATAGTTAATTTGTACAAAAAACACCATGTCTTTTACAAATAATGATGCTATGGGTCATAATTGTCCAACAATCTCCCACTTAGCCTATAGCCAATCACTCAAGTGTCCAACACCTGAACTATGTATGGGTCACTCATGCTTTTGCTGAGATATCACTTTTGTCAGCAGATCTACAAGGTTATCATCTGAAACGATCTTGTCGATCTTGACATCGTCACAATGTATGATTTGACGAATCAGATGAAAACATCGAAGTATATACTTGGATCATTGATGAGACCGTAATTCTTTAGCTTGTGCTGTAGGCCATCTCAGATGCTAACAGAACTACTCCTAATCCAATTAGGAATTTTATATATCCAAAATGCTTCTTTTGTTGCCTCAGCCGCAGCAATATACTCCGCTTTTGTTGTTGAATCGGCAAAAATATCTTACTTGGAAGATTTCCAGCTCACTGTTCCGTTGTTCAAACAAAATATGTACCCTTATTGCGACTTACAGTCGTCTTTATCGGTTTGGAAACTTACAACGGTGAACCTAGTCACTTAAAGTTCTCATTCTCCATGGATTAAGAATGCATCCTTAGTTCGTCTAAGATACTCAAGGATGTTCTTAACATCAATCCAGTGACCATCACCTGGATCGGTCTGATTGTGACTCCACATGCTCAAAGCATATGAGACACCAGGTCGCATACATATCTTTCAATGTACGGGTTCTCGAAGATTGCCAACAACTTTTAGATCTATCTCAGTAGATCTTTATTCCTGGAATAAAGGTTGCCTCTCCCAAGTATTTCATGGAGAATTTTAATGAAAGCCAAGCTTTCACCGATTGTAGCATGGGAATGTCATTGCTAAAAAGCAACACATCATCAACGTATAGGACAATCAATGTCAGTGCGCTCCCACTAGCCTTCTTATATACACAAGAATCATCTTCGTTTTGAATGAAACCATATACCATTATGATCTGATCAAAATGTTGGTTCTAAGAACATAATGCTTGCTTCAATCCATGAATGGATCGATTTAACTTGCAAACCTTGTTTGCATGTTTCGGCGTGACAAAACCCTTAGGATATTGTAAACATTCTCCAAAAGGTTTCCGTTAAGGAAAGCGGTTTTGACATCCATCTGCCATATTTCATAATTGAAATATGCAGCATTAGCAAGCATTATCTGAATGGATTTAATCATGGCAACGTGTAAAAGTTTCATCGTAATCGACACCATGTTGATGACGATACCCTTTCGCTAAAAACCTAGCTTTGTACGTTTGTATGTTGCCATCCATGTTTGTCTTCACCATGAAGACTCATTTGCTACCAATAGGCACAATGCCTTCTGGTACATCAACCAGTATCCAAACTTGGTTGGTATACATGGAATCCATTTCGGACTTTATGACACCTTGCCATAAAATGGAGTCAATACCTTGTATCACTTCCTCATATGTAGCCGATTCATCTTCCTCAATAAGATTGATATGTACATGAGGTGAGATCAGAAACTCATACCTCTAAGGTTGTTTTCTGACTCTCTCCGACCTACACGGTTCTTGTGTATTAGAAGATTGTGGAACAGTCTCATCCCTGATGAACTGTTCGTGTTCCGTTAGGAATCGGTGCCAGGAACAGTATTACTCTGATTTTCATCGAGTTTTACTTTCCTCTCACTTACCACTGCATATAGGAATTCCTTTTCAAGGAAAACTGCATGGAGAGCAACAAATATCTTTGTTCACTTGTGAGTTGTGGAATTGGTTTCCCTAGGATAACCAATTACAAATAGGCACTTATCCGATTTGGATTTCTAGTTCGGTACCATCCAAATGTTTAATTATATGCCCAGCATCCATAAATCTTCAGGAATGAGAACCCCAGTTTTTTCCTGTCCATATTTCATATGGAGTCTGTCCAACTGACTTTGGCGGAACCTTATTCAAAACAAGTATTGCACTATTCAATGCCTATCCTGTGAAGGAAATTGGTAGCTCAGTGCGACTCATTATTAACCTAACCATATCCAACAAAGTCTGGTTTCTCCGTTAGGACACACCACTCAATTAAAGTGTTCCGGGAGGAGTCTACTATGAAAGAATACCATACTCTTTCAAGTAATCGAGAAACTTATTACTTAAGTATTTTCCACCACGGTCCAACTGTAATGTTTTAATACTTTTGCCAGTCTGTTTTTCTACTTCGTGTCGAAACTCTTTTGAATTTATCAAAAGTTTCCGACTTGTGTTTCATAAGATACACATAACCATAACGCGATGCAATATCTGTAAAGGTTACGAAGTATTTATATCCATTTCTAGCCTAGCTAGATATGGGCCCACATACGTCACCATGAACAAGGGCTAACAACTCGGTGGCACGAACACTTTTACCGCTAAAAGGTGTTTTAGGAATTTTTCCTAATAAACAAGATTCACATACGTCATTTGAATTGGAATAAAATCCGTCCAAGTATCCATTCTTCCAAAGAGTGGATATACGATTCTTGTTAATGTGTCCCAGACAACAATGCCACAAATAAGTCTCATCTGATTTACTTAGTTTGAGCCTATTGTTTGTCATAGTATATGCTTGAGATTAATTTATATTCAAAATATAAATACTGTTATTCACATCTAATGTGTATATCTCAATATCATCTTTATAAACAAAATACCCAGTGTTTTGGAATATAAAGGTATACCCGCAACAGGTTAAACTAGATATAGAGATAATATTTCTAGTCAAACTAGGTACATCATAACACTTTCCTAATTTAAGTACATGCCCAAAGGGCAGTTCCAAAACTTAGGTTCCCACAGCCAAAACAGCGACTCTCATCCTGTTTCTGACTCGCAAGTAGATCTCATCTGAAGCCAGTCTCCTACTAATCAGCAGATCCCGCACATCAGTACATATGTATGTACCACATCCAGTATCAAAAATCCAATTTTTAAAACTAGTAGTGGACATGTTTATAACAAACATACCTGAAGTCGGAGCCTTGTCCGTCTTCACATCCTTCATGTATGCCTTGTCCATACGGCAGTCACGCTTCCAGTGACCCCGTTTGCCACAGTTTAAGCAGACGTGTTGGGATATGTCATTTGTCTTCCCAGAAGACTGTGACGATTTTGCCTTTGCCCTTTTCTTCACACTCTTAGAAGCCTTCAGCCAAGCCTTGGCCTTCTGGGATGTCGAAGTAAAATGCGTCTTGCGCTTCTTGCCCTTTTGGAAGCTCTAGCTCTGCCTCATTGAGCATAGCCATTAACTCTCCAAGAGTTTTCTCTTGATTCATGATGAACCCGCCTCAGCATTCGGGTAGAGACTATAAGATCAAATCTATGGAAGTCTCGGCCTCGTAGGTAATGCCCAGCTAACCTAGCTGTTCGATATCAACAATCACCTACGACACATAGTGCTCGACAGATGTACCCTCTCACATACGCGAGCGAAAGAGCTTCTTTTTGTAATTCATACTTCTAAGATCTAAGGTTAGATATATGAAGATCCTTTAATTTCAACATCATGGTATAAAGATCTAATCCTTATTTCTGACGACGAAATTAAGGAGTCATTGCGGCAAGCATAACAGATTAAACACTAAAGTTATCATCACGATGAGTCTTCCTAAGTTCATGCTCTACTATTTACTCAACTCCGGGCTCAGGGTCCGAGAGGATTCTCTATCCAATAGAGTAACTTCTCAGCTCCCAGGACTATCCTGAGATTCATTTCCCAATCTGGAAAATTTACGCCGTTAAAGACATTTTCACCCAGGATTATGTCCTTTGACTCTAATCTTTCCAGCTATCTTGATTGCTATAGTCTAACTATCCAATCAACAATTTCGGGTACACTCAAAATGTAATGGTTATTATAGTCCAACTATATAACCAACTACAAATGGAGTAGTTTGAATACAGTCCAACTATTTAAAGAAAGCAATATTAAATATTAGTCCAACTAATATATTTATTACAACGATAAATTAAAATAAAAGAGCGCGTATTGGCAAGTATCTAAACGAAATTGCAAATTTAATACTAGCCTCCCACTATTTTTCGGCGAGCCTCTAACCCTCTGTGGAGTACTCGGAAAACCTAGTTTCCTAGTGGGCTAGGATCCCGTTAAATAACACACAACCTTAACTTTGGCCAAAAAGCTGTATGAAACTTAACTAGGTAGATCTCTAAGATCAATTGGATCCCATCCAATTCATAGATCCGTTAGGTGGACCTCCAAGTCCGAAACACATATCCAATATATGCAAATATATCCAATATATTTCCTAACATTTTCCTCTGAATCAACTAAGCCTTGGCTTTGGCTCAACAAACTTAATGATTCCAGTTAAGCGGGACCCATTGACAGTGGGATAGCTTCGTAATCCACATCGATGAACTAAAAGTGACCTTGACTTTGGCCAACAAGTCACAACCGCCCAAGACATGCGATATAGAACAAAGCTTCCGTGGTTCGAACACATCCATGATGGACATTGATCTTGACTTTGGCCAACAAACCAATGCCAATCTTGGATCTTGAGAGAGAACCACTCAATGGAAGGAAAAACGCTTAATATTTGATGATGGATTTTCGCGTAATTGGCAACCAATTCATTATCTTTGATTAGGTCTTATCATAAACCCTTAAGCATGCATTCTAAAAGCATAATAAGGTGTGAAATAAATTAATAATGATACGCGGATGGATATATAACAAATTTGTTCCTAGAACAAATATCTCCTTTTTCCTCTCTCTTGCTAGCACTATTCTTACTTCTACCCAATTGATGAGTGGTAAATCTATCACTATTTCTCACTCATTTAACCTAATATTTTGTATAGTTTCTTGAGTTTTGTGAATATTTTGATGTATTTTGTGATATTTTATAGATAAATAAAGTTTCAGGACATTCTGGAGGTGATTTGGAGCAAAACAGCAAAAATTGGCAAAAAGGGTATTTCGGTAATTTAGCCGCATCGCGACGCCCAAACACTTGGCGTCGCGACGCCTAACGTGCGCCTGGTCCACGTGTCAGAATCTGAAAAGTTGACTTTGCTAACGTGCGCCGTGCCACGTGTCACCATCACAGAAGATCTGCTATCGTGCGCCTGCCACGTGTCATCATCCTAAGATGCCCACAATCATCATCTACGCTAACGTGCGCCTGCCACGTGTCATCATCTCAGAAGATCAGCTAAAATGCGCCGCATGCCAAGGTCCAAAAATCTATGGTGCCGATAGAATGCGCGTGACACGTGTCATCTTCTCATTCGATGGAATTATTGGCAAATCACATTCTGCCACGTGTCACCTTCCCATTGCACCACTTTCTACGCGTGCCATATGTCATTTCCTGATTGTGCCCACATCGTACACATGGTCAAACCGTGTTGACTGAAGACACGTCTTAGCGTCGCGACGCGTGACCTCTTAGCGTCGCGATGCCGAAACCAGATTTTGCCTATAAATTTGGCTCTTCGTCACTTAATTTGGTGTGCTTTCCTTGGGAGTTTTTCCCTGTTTTTAAAGGATTGCATCTAGTTTTTTTAAAAATAAATAATATTTAATTTATGTATTTTAATTTTCAGTAATTATAATAGTTCTTCTTCTTCTTCTCTTTTCTTTTATGTTTTGTAGTTAAATTTCTGCTGGGGTAAGGTAAAGCTTTTTACTTTTATAATTTAGATTAATCTCCCTTAGTTATAATATATAAATTATTTAAAACTTGACTTAATAAAGGATACCGCCTGGTTGGTCGGTTGGTATTTAATTATTAATTTGACTTAATCAGGATACCGCCTATATGGCTGGTTGGTAAATATCACACATATTTATATATTATAATAAGGGAGATTTCTAAATTATAAATAGTAAAGGTAGATTAATCTCACTTTAATTATAATATGGAAATAGTAATATGAATTAAAAGTTGATTCCGCCTTAATGGCTAGTTTTAATTATGTAACATAATGTGACACCGCTTATATGGCTGGTCTTTAGGTGACGGATAAATTACCGCCTATATGGCTGGTTTATGGATAAATAATAACACCGCTTTTATGGCTGGTTCAACTTAATTAGATAATATTTCCAATTTCCATATTATAATAATTTGAAATTTCTAAAAGTGAATCCTCTATCCCCAGCAGTTTATTTTATTTTAGGGAAGTGATGAAACACAATATTCACACACTTTATAATTGATTTTCTTTATTATGGATAATTCTTTAGTTTGTTTATTGAGTCTTAAGCTTAATGCTTCTTGTTGTCTGATCACCAATAAGATTGATGGGGTAAACTTAAAATGAACTAGACATAGGGATTTTAGGTTTCAGCCTTAGATTCAATAGCTCACGATCTTCCTTGAGGATAGATAACCCTTTAATAGATTTCCTTACAGGATAGGAATATACCTGTCGGGCGGGGGTAGCTATAATTGGAACTTAGTCTTAATGAATCCAGGTAATTTGGTTGACATAGGAATATGGTTCAATTGGGTTATACTGGGTATTTGCGTCTGATCATCGGAAGAGGCTTTTGCATATCATCGTGTTCCAGGTTAACAAATTAATTTATTACACATAAATAAGAGAATCAATTCATCTTTATAATAATATTGTGTGGAGTCACGACTCTAGATCCTTGAGTCTTTTCTTTTATTTTCCTTAGGATTTTCTTTTAAGTCTGTTTTTATTTTATTTTGCAAAACCACATTCAACCAATCAATAGCAATCAATTCTATTCTCCCTATAATTAGATACTTGTAAATAAATAGTATCAATAATTAATAACAACAGTAGGAATTAAGTCCTCGTGGGATCGATATTTTTATAATACTTGAACGATACGTACGCTTGCGTTATACGTGTGTGTTTACGCCGGTCAAGTTTTTGGCGCCGTTGCCGATGACTTATTTTTCTTGAGTTGTTAATTTTGAAGCTATCTAATTTACTTGTATCTAATTTTCTTTATTTTTATCTGTAATTTTTATTTCTTTCTTTTATTTCAGGTGGTTGAAAAATGGAACACTACTGGGAGATTGAGAGATTACGAGCCTTACAGGAAGATACACCCCACATCTGGGGAGCAACAATCCGGTTTTCTGAGGCCTGTGTCCAGCCCAACAACTATCACTGGATGCCAGAACCAAGTAATTTTACATTTGCTCAACAGAACGAAATAAGGAGATGTGTAATATGTGATGGTAACCATCCGAGCGATCAATGTATTTACCTTTCAGAGTGGCAGAATTATTGGAATCATTCAAGGTACGAAGAATCATCACATTTTCCATCTTATCCACCATCTACCTACGATCTTCATCAGGAACCAGAAGCATCAGAGGAAGATCAGTTGATTCACATACTCAAAGATTGGTTCGAGGAACGGGAAGCTCAATTTGATGCACAAATTCAGAGTCAAGCAGCGTCTATACAAAGAATGACAGATCAAGTTAGACAATTAACAGAGAACCCGAATCACATATCTCACGGAGAAAATTCAAATACTACTGAAGAAGCCTTTCAATATCTTGAGATTCATCATGACATCATAACAGAGGACGAGGCTGAGCAGTATCAAGAATCTGAGGTATCAGTTCAGGAGCCTGAACCAATAAAGTCTCAATTTGATTTTTATTATTCTGACTCTGACGAGGATGAAAAAGCTGAGCTATTTGTACCAACTGCACCAACAACGAAGGATCAAACTTTCAACCCTCAAAATGAAGATCTTGGAGACTGTTTTGCACTGATGTTTGAAGAAGATCTACCTGAGCCATTCAGATCAGAGGATGAAGACCTAAAATCTGACATTTCTTTTCATCCTCAGGTTGACAATTTTGCAGCATGCATTTCATAGATGACAGATGAAGAGCTGAATGCAGAAATTTTCAAATACATCTGTGAAGAAAATGTGGAGCAAGAAATAGAGTAAATGGAGGAGCAACTGTCAGACCAAATTGAAAATCCATAGCATTCAGGAGAAACATCGTTGTATCGGGGAGTACAAATCAAAGACATCACCCAGAAACTTGACAAAATGGAACTTCCATTCCAAGTCAAGCACCATACAAGACCTTCTGATTTTCCTTCTTTCTTTTCAGGAACCACTGGAGAAACAAAAGTTAAAAAGGTGGCACAAGCACTGAATGAGACAAAATTCTTTTTGACACTTTACTGTTGGAAGAGACCCTTCAAAAGCAACGCTCATGGGATTGTCTTTAATCAGACATTTAAAACGACGCTGAAACCTCATTGACAGATAGATTTCAGTCACGTTTGGCTGAAGACGAAAAATTTAGCCCTAGCAGGGAGGCAACCCATGCAATTTGTGTAATTTTTTTTTTCATATTTTGTGTATACATGTTGTAGAGTTTTTAATTTTGTGTGTTATTTTTGTAGGAAAAGCTCAATCAAAGCATAAGACAGAAGGAATGATGTTTGGCAAAGATAAGAGATAATTTATTAGTGATGGCTGAGTAAAAAATGGGTTCTTGAGACGCATCCTAATGGATTTATACTAAGCGAGTGGCGTATTGCGTACACAATTCTATTCCCTTAATAATTGTTTTGATTTTCTTTTCTTTTGTTTTCATAGACAGGATCCAGACTTTTTGACCTTTCACAATTTCTTTTGTTGTTTAGCTAACAAACGTCCTCTGGAAGATACTAGTGCTATTATTACTCACCCTTTTCAGGTACTATAAATTCAGCCCGTCATTGCACTTTTGAAGGCATCCAAAGTTGAGAAAGAAATACATACAAAAATGGAAGCCACTTCGAGAAGACGAGTTGAAAACATATGTGTGTTTTGCGGTAGTAGTGTTGGTACTAAGCCACAATACGTAGAGGCAGCACATGAATTGGGTCGAGTCTTAGCTGCAAGGAATATGCACTTAATATATGGCGGAGGCAATCTTGGACTAATGGGGATCGTTTCAAAGGCTGTACAGGAAGGAGGCAGTCACGTTTTGGGAATCATTCCAAAACCCTTGGCAGAGGCAAATCTTATTGGACCATCAAACGGAGAGGAACTGATCGTGCCAGGTATGTCCGAGCGATTGGTAGAAATGATTAACCGTGCTGATGCTTTTATCGCTTTTTCAGGTGGCTTGGGCACATTGGAGGAAATTTTTATAGTGCTATCTTGGGCGAACTTGAACATACACCAGAAACCAATTGGGCTGTTTAATGTTGATGGATTTTATGATTTTCTTTGTGTGTTTCTTGATGATGCTCGGAGAAATGGGTTCGTGTCAAAACCTATGAAAGAACTCATCTTTACTGCCAGAACTGCTCCGGATCTAATAGACCAACTCTTAGCCTATGAACCACAAATTGACCCTGTCCTTTCAAAGATAAATTGGTCCGAGGACGATCGTGGTAAGAGGCGTCGTGTTAATCTGGATCTTAACCTTTAATTTCCTGTAGAATTTCAGCTAACCAGGTATTATCTTCTAAACTCTTCTTCTACTGTTTAAGACATTGGGGACAATGTCTCATTTAGGTTTGGGGGAGGAAATTAGTTGATCAGTACCTTGTTCTTTTTAGTTGTGTGTTGTTTTTATTTTTAGTTCAAAATTTTTCGAAAAATACAAAAAAAATTGAAAATTTTTCAAAAATTACAAAAATATTTTGCATTTTTTGTGTTTTTATTTTGACTAAAAAGGTGAAATTGGTAAAAGATAGCCGAGTAAGGAGTTTCCACTCCTGAAACGTATCTCAAACCTATTTCGGAACAAGTTAATTTTTGTTTATTTCATTTTGAATGATTTAATTTGTAAATTCTCCATAAAATTGACTAAAATGAATCTTCATATGCTCAGTTGACAGATATTATCAACACGCATAGTAACATGCGGACATAAGCTTTAATTGAAAAGTTTGTAATATTCAGTGGTTTAGTTTAATTGGAAGAAGCATATCAAAAAGCAATGGAGTAAAAAAAAAAAAATCTGAGATCCGAGTTATTAAGTCTGTAAGGGTGTTTTAACACCTAGTGCCCTAAAACCAACTGGTTTGGGAGTCACTGGCCCAAAGCTCGCTATTTGGATCAAAGATGCTGCAAAAATATATATATATCTGAAGTCTGAGTTATTAAGTCCGTATGGGTGTCTTAACACCTGGTGCCCTAAAGCCAACTGGTTTGGGAGCCACCGACCCAACACTCATTACATAGATGGAAGATATTGTATATAAATAAAAAATAGAGAAAAAAAATCAAAGAAAAAATCAGAAAAATTCGAAAAATTATTCCATTGCTGCAAAAAGGTGTGAATTCTGATAAAACTTTAGGACAAAAATATTACTCTCTTATCGACTACACTTATGACTGTTGTGGGCAAAAAATGAGTTTTTTAATATTATGTTGGCTGTGTATATGAAGAATGGCAAATATAATCGGAGAATTTACTTATTCAGTAATTTAGAAAGAAACAAAACAACTAGTAACTTGGAGTAGATGTTTCACCTGATTAGTCACTAACATCTTTATTCTCTTTTCGCTTGTCTTTTTGCTTTTGTGTGCATTAGTTTTACTACCTTTTTACTTTATAAAATGTTTGTGGGTATCATTGCTGTAAACCCTCACGAGACTACAACTCGTCCACTAGGGACACCTAGGGGTTTAAAGGCTTGTTGCATACGCTAAATGCAACTGTGATCCCTACGAAAGTGGCTTAGTTAAATTTTATTTTAAAGATGTTTATGTTATTTTATTCTATGTTTTGCTCGAGGACTAGCAAAATGTTAGGTTTGGGGGTGTGATGAGTGGTAAATCTATCACTATTTCTCACTCATTTAACCTAATATTTTGTATAGTTTCTTGAGTTTTGTGAATATTTTGATGTATTTTGTGATATTTTGTAGATAAATAAAGTTTTAGGACATTCTGGAGGTGTTTTGGAGCAAAACAGCAAAAATTGGCAAAAAGGGTATTTCGATAATTTGGCCGTGTCGCGACGCCTAAACACTTGGCGTCGCGACCCCTAACGTGCGCTGAGTCCTTGCTAACGTGCGCCTGGTCCACGTATCAGAATCTGAAAAGTTAACTTTGCTAACGTGCGTCGTGCCACGTGTCACCATCACAGAAGATCTGCTAACGTGTGTCTGCCACGTGTCATCATCCTAAGATGTCGACAATCATCATCTACGCTAACGTGTGCCTGCCACGTGTCATCATCTCAGAAGATCAGCTAAAGTGCACCACATGCCATGTGTCAAAAATCTATGGTGCCGACAGAATGCGCATTGGATGGAATTATTGGCAAATCATATTCTGCCACGTGTCGCCTTCCCATTGCACCACTTTCTGCGCATGCCACGTGTCATTTCCTGATTGTGCCGACATCGTACAATGGTCAAACCGTGTTGACTGAAGACACGTCTTGGCGTCGCGATGCGTGACCTCTTGGCGTCGCGACGCCGGAACCAGATTTTGCCTATAAATTCGGCTCTTCGTCACTTCATTTGGTGTGCTTTCCTTGGGAGTTTTTCCCTGTTTTAAAGAATTGCATATAGTTTTTGTAAAAATAAATAATATTTAATTTATGTATTTTAATTTTCAGTAATTATAATAGTTCTTCTTCTTCTTCTCTTTTCTTTTATGTTTTGTAGTTAAATTTCTGCTGGGGTAAATGTAAAGCTTTTTACTTTTATAATTTAGATTAATCTCCCTTAGTTATAATATATAAATTATTTAAAACCTGACTTAATAAAGTATACCGCCTGGTTGGTCGGTTGGTATTTAATTATTAATTTGACTTAATCAGGATACCGCCTATATGGCTGGTTGGTAAATATCAGACATATTTATATATTATAATAAAGGATATTTCTAAATTATAAATAGTAAAGGTAGATTAATCTCACTTTAATTATAATATGGAAATAGTAATATGAATTAAAAGTTGATTCCGCCTTAATGGCTGGTTTTAATTATGTAACATAATGTGACACCGCCTATATGGCTGGTCTTTAGGTGATAGTTAAATTACCACATATATGGCTGGTTTATGGATAAATAATAACACCGCCTTTATGACTGGTTCAACTTAATTAGATAATATTGGCAATTTTCATATTATAATAATTTGAGATTTCTAAAAGTGAATCCTCTATCCCCAGCAGTTTATTTTATTTTAGGGAAGTGATGAAACACAATATTTACACACTTTATAATTGATTTTCTTTATTATGGATAATTCTTTAGTTTGTTTATTGAGTCTTAAGCTTAATGCTTCTTGTTGTCTGATCACCAATAAGATTGATGGGGTAAACTTAAAATGAACTAGACATAGGGATTTTAGGTTTCAGCCTTAGATTCAATAGCTCACAGTCTTCCTTAAGGATAGATAACCCTTTAATAGATTTCCTTACAGGATAGGAATATACCTGTCGGGCGGGGGTAGCCATAATTGGAACTTGGTCTTAATGAATCCAGGTAATTTGGTTGACATATGAATATGGTTCAATTGGGTTATACTGGGTATTTGCGTCTGACCATCGAAAGGGGCTTTTGCATATCATTGTGTTCCAGGTTAACAAATTAATTTATTACACATAAATAAGAGAATCAATTCATCTTTATAATAATATTGTGTGGAGTCACGACCCTATATCCTTGAGTCTTTTCTTTTATTTTCCTTAGTATTTTCTTTTAAGTCTGTTTTTATTTTATTTTGCAAAACCTCATTCAACCAATCAAAAGCAATCAATTCTATTCTCCCTATAATTAGATACTTGTAAATAAATAGTATCAATAATTAATAACAACAGTAGGAATTAAGTCCTCGTGGGATCGATATTTTTATACTACTTGAACGATACGTACGCTTGCGTTATACGTGTGTGTTTACGCTGGTCACCAATTACATAATACATTTAAGAAACCTCATTTACATTGAGGGGAATTGGTGAGAAGAGAAATACAAAGAGTAAAGTGATAATAGGCTGGACACGCAGGTCCAATTTAATAAATTCTAAATTTATTATAACAATTTCTAAAATTTCCCTCACCCTTCTAATATCCATCCGATATACATTATTCATACAAATACATCCAAGTATTCACACAAAGCATGTTATTCAATCAATCTAATCCAATTAATTAATCTTTGAATTAATGACCATCAAATGTTCAAACAACGATTTGATTTGCGCGAGTCCAACTTAAAGTACGTATTCTTGAATTATATCGAACTAAAATTTTAAATCCAATTTAAATTGTATCCAATACTAATTCTAATTTAATTCCAAATTAAATAATTACACTTTTAATAGTGCCTTTTAGAGTTGGATTCCAAATCCAATATTAATGGGTCTCAAAGGCCCAATTAGTATCCAATACTATTCAATTAAAGTCCAATGGGCTTTTAATTAATTCTTTAGGCATGAGCTTTGGCCATTATGGATCAAACCCAAGATGCCAAGACCCAATTAGGAATCACCCTATGCCAAAAATCAATTTAGGCCCATTAGGCCCAATTAAATTTTTAAAGGCCCAATGTCATATTTTGGACTTTATGGAAATGGTTTTAGACCCAATTGGATCCAACCCAATTGTCCTAAACCAAACTTGGCCCAACCAAGCACATTAAGCCCAATTACAACAAATTAAATTAACACATTATTCCAAATTACATATTAATTTAATTAAAGTACAATTAACATAATCAATCAACTAATCTAATGTTTCCAAAACACTAATTAAATCAATTAATCATGCTTATTAATTCCAATTCATGTCCAACATAAATTGGAGCAAAATCAATCCATTAAACATGCTTAGGCTCACGGTTTTTGCAAGGAAATTATCATGCAATTTGATTTCAATCCAATTAAATCAAAATCTAACATACATTTTGACATGATCCAGGCCGACAACAAAGCAAAAGACCCATTACAAGTACCAGAAGGGCCAATTATGAGGCAGAGGACCAAAAGACTCAGAGAAACAATGGCAGGATTAGTTCAGAGTTTTATGGTCGATTGTAACAAACAAATAGAGACGCATATGGGCTTCAATAGAGAGGGCCCAAAGCCACTTCACTTGGCCCAAATCAGTTTTGAATGAAGCTTCATAGGCCTTTGAAGACTTGAAGACTTTGGTATTTTTGTAATTTAGCCTTTAGGGGCATAATTGTCTTTATGCCTTTATGGTTTCTCTTTGTAACACTATTTAAGCTTTCTTTCTTTTTCATTTAAAAAAAATCAACGAATTTGAGAGAATATTACAGCTTTATGCTTTTTCGCTATGGCCAAATTCTTGTAAGGGAGAGATTCCCCTTTTCAAGTTAAAATCGACTTATCTAAGTTTGGCAAACTTAGTGGCGTCTCCATTGCTAGCAAAACACTACAAGGAATCATCTTAAAGGTTCTCAAGGTAAAGTTCTTTGTGGGTCTTCTTTGTGGCCTTGGAAGGGTTTTGTTCCTACAAAATCAAATTCGCGGTTCTTGGGGTTCTGTTTGTTGCTTGGGGTTTGCTTGGATTTCAAATCCAAGTGGGTTTCTTGTCACATTTCATGCCAATAACACATCCAATTGTCTAATTTTCAAAAAAATCACCATGAGTCTTATCTAGGGTGCATTCGGCCATGTGGTATATTTTGGGGAAAATTAATCCAATCAATTTTTCACAAAATCAAAGATGCATAAATCCAATTCATCATCATTCAAACATAACCAAACAACCAATTTAGACAAATCATGCTCCAAACACAAAATCCCCAAATTAAAGTATATAAACCCTAGAATTCAAATCAAACTTAGGATGGTTCTAGATACCATTGTTAGTGTCCTACACATGGCACAAGATCACTAAGATGATTTGTGTGTGAATAAAACAAAATAAGTTTGCGGAAAAATAACTTACATTGATCGGTTTGGATGTATTGATTTCAAGACTTTCTTTGAGTTTGTTGGAGGCTCAAAGCTTTGTTGAATCTTTTCAACCCAATGGTGAGTTTCCCTATCACCTTCTTTGACTCCTTAAGTGCTAGCTTGGATGAAATTTTGCAACAAAATTTCAAGAATAAGAGGTGGTGTGTTCGGCCAAGGCAAGGGAGAGAATAGAGAGTTTTTGTTTTGTGTATTTGTTTCCAAAAACTTAATTACAAAGTCAACTCTCAAAAGTTGTGTATATGCTTTACCAAAAGCAAAAAGCAAAAAGTGTTGGAGGGAAAATGGCATTAAATGCCCCCAACCACTTCCATCACTCAAGTTGACACTTGATGTAAGTTAGTGGGGCCCACCTCTTAAATTCAAAATTCAAGTGGCTTGTTCAATATACTTCGGGCTCTGGTTCGTTTAATCCGATTAAACGAATTTTCTGTCGCGATGTAATTAAATCCAATTTAATTAAATAATAATGCCTAGCAAAATTATTATGAAAGTCGCTTGCGAATTAATTCTAAATTAATTCGTTCTTCCGAATTAAAATCCAATTTTAATTCCGCTTTGAAATCCGATTTCATTTAATATATCCAATATATTATTTAATCGATTAATTCCAAATTAATCGCGTTCTCTCATCTCGACGAATTTAATCCCAGATAAATTCTTGACGCAATTAATCCCAGATTAATTCTTGCCGTAATTAATCCCAGATTAATTTTCTCTCTCATAATTAATCTCAGATTAATTCTGTTTGAGTCAAATGTCATCGGTGAATCTTTGGGAAGCGACCCAAGAGATCCCTGGATATGTTGGCAGTAAATTCGGTTGTCGGACTATCCGAACACGTGCGTACTCGGTAGCACGTTCTTACCAATTTACAAGACATGGTTGGCTTCTAGCAAAGCACTTTGCCTACCTAATTCTCTAGAAATATTCAACGAAAAATATATAATCTTTATCAGGCATAGTATACTATGTATTGCGTATTACGATCGAGTATCGGATGTCACATACTAGGCCTAGGGCTGGAATTGTGCCTGCCCCGTACGAAGCATATATCGGATCACAAGAAACTAGTCTCTTTAATCGGATAATTATGACCTAGTCATACTATCCCGATAGCTGCAGCATTTGAGAGTACTAGTTATGTATCCCTGCGTGATCATCTTCTCCATATGACTGAAGTGATACTTCCATCTTGACATCACACCCAATACACTACGATTCTCAGTATACCCAGAAGAGGCGTACACAAAACCTGTTAAAGCCCCGGATGACCAAAACCAAAGCGTACTAATTCTCGCAAGTATTAGCGATGCAAGTCTCAGGTTAAGACCACATACACCTACCCTGATACGGATTCCCATAGACACATAGTCATACTACCAATGGGATTCTGAGGGGTCTATCCAGAGCGAAGCTGTTCCCGGTCCAAGGGCTAACAGAACCTCCTATCACACTTGCATAAGTATCATATACCTAAATATATGATAACTATGCCGTTAAGCTTCCATAACGCGCATAAGTGTAATACTAGTCTATTCCGCATTATCGATGTCCAGTCTCGATAATACTACGACTAGGGATATTTAATGATTAAACCATTCGTGGATTAATATTGTCTCACATCTTATTAATCCGGAACTAATCATAAGGACTTTTATCATTTATATATCTAAGTAATCTAATTTCAAAATGATAAAATATAAATTTCCTTTGTCACATAATTAATTTGTACAAAAACCACAATGTCTTTTACAAATAGTGTTGTTATGGGTCATAATTGTCCAACACTTGGGAGTAAAGAACCATTTTGTGAGTGTGTCAAGTTTTTGGCGCCATTGCCGGGGAATATAATTTAGTAGATAGAATAATAATTTAAAATCTTTTTTCCCTTTTCTTTTATGTTTTTATTTTATATTCCTTTTTTTTTTGTTGTATTTTATACATCTTACTTTCTTTTTCTTTTTTTCTCTTCATTGTATTTATGTAGATCCAATTGTCATAATTGATCCTAAATGAATCCTGAACCCAAACTCCCCCCTACTACAGACAAACTCTGTACTTGATTCTTCCAGGTTGCATGAGCAGAAAACTCAATTAAATAAATGGAGCTTGTATTTTGCCAAAGAATTTTTAAACCATCTCCATCTAGAGATTCCTCCATAATTTTTTTGTGAGAACCTAATTCGAGAAATTGAGACAATTGAAAGAGAAGTTCAATTGAGATCTGAATTGACAAGAATCAGAGGACATTTTTGTTGGACAAAATGACCCATAGCGTCACTATTTGCACAGATCATTGTGTTGCTGTAGCAAATTAACTATGTAACAAGGAAATTGCATTCTCGTCATTTGTGATTAGATCACCATAGATATATAAATGAAGAGAGGTCCCTATGATTAGTTCCTGGATTGAGATGATATGAGACAGTATCAGTCCACGAAGGATTAATCATTAAATATCCCTAGCCGTAGTATTATCGAGGCTGGACATCGATAATGCGGAATAGGCTAGTATTGCACTTGTGCGCGTTGTGAGGGCACAACGGCATAGTTCTCATATATATAAGTATTGGATACTTGTGCAAGTGCGATAGGAGGTCGTGTTTCACCGATGGTACGGGAAACAGCTTCGCTCTGGATAGACCCCTCGGAATCCCATTGGTATTATGAATATATGTCTATGGGAGGCCGAAATCAAGGTAGGTGTGTATAGTCTTAACCTGAGACTTACATCGCTAATGCTTACGACAATCGATATACTTTAGTTGAGGTCGTCTAGGACTGTAACTGGTTCTGTGTACGCCAATGCCGGGTATATTGAGAATCGTAGTGTATTGGATGTGATGTCAAGACGGAAGTATCACTCCAGTCATAGTGGAGATGATGTCACGCAGGATACGGTATTAGTGCTCTTAAGAGATGCGCATCCAATCGTGATATTATGACCAGGTCATGAATATCCAATTATAGAGACTAGTTACCAAACATCCGATATGTGTTTCGGACGGGGCAGACACTTATCCAGCCCCAGCCCTAGCACGTGATTGTCCGATACTGGGCCGATATGCACAATACATTAGTATACTACGCTTGATACAGATCTTAATATTCTTTAATGGATATGTCCGGAGAATTAGGTAGACTTGGTGCTTTGCTAGGAGTCGACCTTGTCTCGTAAATCGGTAGAACGTAGTACTTGGTACGTACGTGATTCGGATACTCCGACGACCGTATTTACTGCCAGATTATCCGGGGATCTCATGGGTCGCTTCCCGATAATCCACCGATGACGCACAACTCGCACTCTTGAATAATCTGGGATTATACAGAAGAGAGAGAAAATTAATCTAGGATTAATAACGGAGATGTTTTATCCGGGATAAAATGTCGTCTAAAGAGAGAGAACGATTAATTCGGAATTAATCGATGTATTAATATATTCGATATATTAGACGAAATTAGATTTCGACGCGGAATTAAAATCATATTTTAATTCGGGCAAACGAGTTAATTTAGAATTAATTCGTTAGCGACGTAAATAATAATTTCGCCAGGCGCAATTATTTATTTAAATTCGATTGAATTAACGTCGTGACGTAAGCTCGGTATTTCGGAAATATCGAACCGAACGCGTGAGTGCACGTGGGCCCACTTTCATTTGGAAACGTGTGGGGCCCACATGACACATGTCATTCTAATGCTTTGCATGTAGATTGTGTACATTGCACTCAATGTCATTGCATGGAGTTTGAGTGTTTGACACTCTAAGCCATTGCATGTTTTGTGTCATAATTTTATTATTAATTTAATAAAATTATGGCATAAATATAAATTGATTTTTGGTAAATCATTTTAATTAACACAAAACATTTCATCTCTCTCAAATGCTCTCTTCTCTCACGCCCAAATGGGCACAATGCTCACTGGTTTTGAACCAGAAAAACGTGAGCAATAGGGAAGCTAAGAGTGGTTTCTCATGGTGAGAAATCAAGTGCTAGCACACTTACAAGTCTTGCGAAGGTGGTAGGGAGGTTCGACCATGAGACGGGATCCATCCGACGAAGCTAGGAGCTCCGTTTTCTCATTCAATTTTCTGTTTTTGTAGGCAGTGGACTGCATGCAGTAGGCTTACATGGCAGTGCGTTTTTTGGGTTCATTTGTCTTCAAATCGACTCTACCGATCAATGTGAGTATTCCGCTACCTCCGTTGATGTGTTCACACATAATTTCATGTCTTGTTTGATCTTGGGACCTTAGAAAACTCAACAATGGCATCAAGAGCTAATGTTGCAAGCATGAAATTTTAGGGATTTAAAATTTGGGTAAATGTGATTTGAGCATGATTTGAATAAATTGTTTGTTTGAGTATGTTTATACATGTTTAATTTCATTTTGGTTGGACTAATTTGATGAAAAATGATTTGGAATTATTTTCCCCAAATATTTGTCCTTGGCCGAATGGTTTGATGATTTTGGGATCTTGGATTTTTTTGTTTTTTAATTCATTTGATGAGTTAGAATCGATTAGGTTGATGTTAATTTGAATCGAATTGGATTGGATTTCGAATTGGAAAAAACCCCCAAATCTTTGAGTTGGCCGAATGTGACTAATGCCCTAATGTCTTGGTAAATTTTGATTTTGATAATTGGATATATGGAAATCATTCGGATATGTATTTAATGTCGAATGCGGATTAATTGGATGAAACCGAATTGGACATGAAATCACTCCCTTGGCCGAGACCTTTAAGCATGTAGATGGGTTTGATCTTTCAATTTGTGTGTTGGACATATGATAATGAATCAAGCATGATTAATTGGACTAATATGGTGTTTTAGAAATGTTGATTTAGTTGATTGATCATGTAATACACTTTGGTAATTAAATTGGGAAAATTGGATTTTTTGAATTTAATTATTTGGGCCTAATTTTGGAAATTGGATTTAAATGTTGTATTTGGGCCTATTGGGCTTGATTTATCAAGTTTGGTTTAGGCCAAATGGATTGGATCCAATTGGGCCCAAAACCTTGACCATAAAGCCCAAATGCCACTTAATGAACCTTTAAAGTTCAATTGGGCCTAATGGGCCAAGATTGATTTATGGGCTTATGGGGTAAATCCCGGATTGGACTTTGGTTATCGGTTTGACCCGAGTTGACCAAAAGTCCACGCCTTAAGAAATCAATCAAAAGCCCATTGGACTTTAATTGAATTGACGTTGGACGTTAATCGGTCTTTGAGACGCGTTACGACTAAATTTGGAATTTAAATCGAAAAGGTTTATTGAATAAAAGTGTAATATTTAATTTGGAATTGAATAATGAATTAGTATTAAATACATGTTAAATTAGATTTATGATGTAGTTTAATTTAATTCATGAATTCGTACTTTAAGTACTATTCGCAAAAACGAGTTTGACTCGAACAAAATCAAATCGTTGTTTGAACATTGGATGATCACTTAATTATCAGATTAATTAATTTGATTAGATTGATTGATAGCATGCTTATGTGTGTGAATACGTGGTTGTGTTGAATGAATAATGTATATCGGATGGATATTAGACGGGTGGGCAATTTTAGAAATTGTTGTAATAAATTCGATTTATTAAATTTGACCTGCGTGTCCAGCCTTATCACCTCTATTCTCTTTGTATTCTCTTCTCACCTATTCCCCTCTATGTATATGAGGTTTCTTTAGAAGTGTAGTATAACGGGTAGAAGTAATACTAGTGCTAGCTTGAGTGAGAAAGGGAGAGATTTGATCTAGGATCAATGTGTTAAGTATCCATCCGCATATCATTATTATTTATTTTCATACTCGCTTTATTATGTATTTAGAATGCATGTTTAAGGGTGTATGATGATGAGACCTTAACAAAGATAATTAAATTGGTAGCCAATTTGCACGCGAAAAAAGCCCTCATCAAATATCATGCGTTTTTCCTTCCATTGAGTGATTCTTACTCAAGATCCTAGATTGGCAGGGGTTGTTGGCCAAAGTCAAGCCCTTGTCCTTCAAAGATGTGTTTTAATCACGAGGCTTTGTTCCATATTGGTGTCTTGTCCAAGTTTGGTTTGTTGGCCAAAGTCAAGACCACTTCTTGTCCAACGACATTGATTACGAAGCTTCCATGTCAATGGGTCCGCGCTTGACTGGGATCACTAGGTTTGTTGTGCCAAAGCCAAGGCCTAGTTGATTCAGAGGAAAAAGGTTAGGGTATATATTGGATATATAGGCATATATAAGATATATGTTTAGGACTTGGAAGTCCACCTACTGGATCTAGGAGTTGGATTAGATCCAATTGATCTTCGAGATCTACCTAGTTAATTATCATACAATTTGTTGGCCAAAGTCAAGATTGTGTGATATTTAACGGGATCCTAGCCCACTAGGAAACACGGTTTCCCGAGTACTCGACAGAGGGTTAGAGGCTCGACGAAAAATAGTGGGAGGCAAGTATTGAATTTGCAACATTCGTTCGAATACTCGCTAAACGCGCTCATCTATATTTTACTCGTCATATTAATCAAAAGTATTAGTTGGACTAATATCTTATGTTGTTTTTTAAAAATATATATAGTTGGACTATATACAAACTCATTCAATATATAGTTGATTTTATAATTGGATTATAGTAATCAATATAATTGAATTAAAATGATAGTTGATTTTATAATTAGATTATAGTAATCAATATTAAAATTATAGTTGATTAAATAATTGGATTATTGTAATCATTATAATAATAGTAAATTGATTAAAATTATTTATTGGACTATTGAAATCAAGAAAGAATTGAAAGGTTGAATATTTAAAATATATAATCATTGGATTAAATACTTTAAATGATTTAATTTTCATTTGGGAATAAATAATAGGTTAATTTATTTGATAAAATAACTTATTATGACTAAGCCCATAATTAAGCAAATAGTAGAGCATAAAGTCTTTGGAAGATTTATGTGATGATGACTTTAGTGCTTAATTAATATACTTACAATAAATCTATCTTTAGATTTAAAAGTATTAAAATTGCAATTAATAATTCTTGGAGAATTAATTGACCATTCTAGTGGAGAAAAGTCAAAGTTTGCAATTGGGCAAGTTGCACAAGGTGCACATCATTTCGATATTCCAAAACCCAAGGCTTGGCCAAAGGTTTGTGAAATATTGAAATGATAATTGACATATCCCAAAGTGACTACCATTTGGATATGGAAGACACGAAGGAATTAAAGATAGGGAGAGGCTCTAACTTTAAAAATATTTGTCAAAGTTATGTTTACTACTAGTATTAAAATTGGATTTTAGATACTTAGTGTGGTACATAATACATATATGTATTGACGTTCAGAATCCGCTGTGAGCTGGATACTGGCTTCAAGCCGAGATTTCTCTGCGAATTGGAAACGGGACGAAAGTCGTTGTTTCGACCGTAGATACCTAAGTTTAGGAACTACCCTTAGGGTATGTACTTAAATTAGGAAATGTTATAATGTAACTAGTTTGACTAGAGACATTATCTCTGTATCAGTGTTTAATCCGATGCGGATAAAACCTTTATATTCTAGAACACTAAAGTGTTTCATTATATAAAGATGATACTGAGATAAATACATTAGATGTAAATAACATAATTTATATTTTGAATATAAATAAAATCTCAAACATATAAATGACAAATAAATAGCTCAAATTGATTTGATCAATAGAGACTTATTTGTGGCATTGTTGTCTAGGACACAAATAAACAAGACTCGTATATCCACACTTTTGAAGAGTGGATACTAGGACTGATTTGACTATTCAAATAAGGTCTACGAATCTAGTTTATTAGGTTAAAAACCTAAAATACTATTTACTTGGTAATAGTAAAAAGGCCACCGATCTGTTAGCCCTATTCATGGTGAAGTAAGTGGGCCCATATCTAGCTAGGCTAGATGTGAACATGAATATTTCGTGACCTTAACGGATGTAGCATCACGTTGTGGTTATGTGTTTCTTTTGAAGAACACAGATCGGAAACTTTTGAAGTTTCGACACGAAGAAAACAAACAGATCGGCTATAGTGTTATTCCGCCACGGTAAGACCGAAATGGAAAATACTTAAGTAGTAAGTTTCATATATAAATGAAAGAGTACAGTGTTCTTTCATGTGAGGACTCCTCCCGAGACACGTCGGTTAGACGGGGTGTCTGAACTAAAACCGAATTTTGTTGGACATGATAAGGTTTATCGTGAGTCGCTCTGAGCTACTATTTCCTTCTACAGGATATGTATTAACAGTGCAAAACTTATTTAGAATAAGGTTCCATATAAATCTATTTGACAGATATCATATAGGATATGAACAGGAAAGAAACGAGGTTTCTCATTCCTGATAATTTGGGTATGCCAGGCATAAAGTTTGGATGATACCAAACTAAGAACCCAAATTGGATTAGTGCCAATAGGTTATCCTAAGGGAAACCATAAGTATAGTACTTATAAATCCCACATGAGAACAATGTGATTGTTGCTCACCATGCGGTTTTCCTAAAAGGAATACCGATATGCAGTGGTCAGTGGGAGGATAGTGATACTCGATGAAAAAATCGGAGTAATACTATTCAAAGCACGAAGTCCTTAATGGAACACAAATAGTTCATCAATGATGAATCTATACCATTAATCTTCAAATACACAAGAAACCGCGTAGATCAGAGAGAGTCAGAAAACAACCTGGGGTATGGGTTTCTGATCTCACCTAATAAAGATTTTAATCTTTTAAGGTACACCAACTGATTACGTATGAGGTAGTGATACAAGGTATCAACTCCCAATTATGGCAAAGTGCCATGAGTCCAAAATGGATTCCATGTTTAACAACTATTTTGGATACTAGTTGTTGTACCACGAGGCATTGTGCCTATGGTACATTATACGTCTTCAAGGAAGACATACATGGATGGAAACATACCAACGTAGAAAGCTAGGCTTTTGACAGAAAGGTATCGTTATCAACATTGTGTTAATAACGGTTCAACCTTTTATCTGTTGCCATGGTAAGTCCATTTTGAAGATGCTTGTTGATAACTGTATATTTCATTTATGAAATATGTCAGTTACAAATCAAAATCGCTTTCCTGAAAAGGAAACCTTTTGGAGGATGTTTACAACATCCTGACGATTTTGTATAACCGACAAACCAGGTTTGCGGGTTATTCGATCCATGTTTGGATTGAAGCAAGCATAAGGTTCTTGGAACTGACGTTTTGAAATAATCATAATGGTTTATGATTTAACTCAAAACGAAATAATTCTTGTGTATATAAGGAGGTTAGTGGGAGAGCGCACTGACAATGAAATTCCCAATAAAGCAATTGGTGAAAGCTTGGCTTTCATAGATATTCTTTCAATAGAAATTCTCCGTAGAATTCTGGGGAGTAACAACCTTTATTCAGGGAATAAAGATCTACTGGGATAGATTTGGAGTTGTTAACACTCTCTGGGAAATTGTACATTTAAAATGTACTTGTACTGGTGTCTCATACGCTTCGAGCATATGGAGTCACAATCAGGTCAATCCAAGTGACAGTCACTGGATTGAAGTTAAGAACATCTGATAGTATCTTTGAGAACTAAAGATGTTGTCTTAAACTATGGAGATGGAGAACTTGAAGTGACTGGGATCACTACTGCAAGTTTCCAAACAATTAAAATACTACGGTACTATAAAGTTTGAATAACGGGACAGTGAGCTGGAAATCTTCCGAGCAAGATAACTGTTGCCGAATTAACAACAAATGCGAATTATTGTTGCAGCTGAGGCAGCAATAGAAGCCATTTGGATCGATAATAAATCTAATTAGATTAGATATAGTTCTGTTAGCAGCTGAGCTAGGCGTCAGCACAGGCTAAAGAATTAAAGGTCTCATCGACGATCCAGATATATACTTCTATATCATCTGATTCGTTCGGATCATACATCGTGGCGATATGATGATCGTATAAATCGCGTCAGACGATAATCATACAAATCCGCTGACGAAAACCTTTCCTCAGCAATTTGAGCGAACCGTACATAGTTCGGGTGTTAGACACTCGAGTGACTGGCTATGTGCCAAGTGGGAGATTGTTGGACAAAATGACCCATAGCGTCACTATTTGCACAGATCATTGTGTTGCTGTAGCAAATTAACTATGTAACAAGGAAATTGCATTCTCGTCATTTGTGATTAGATCACCATAGATATATAAATGAAGAGAGGTCCCTATGATTAGTTCCTGGATTGAGATGATATGAGACAGTATCAGTCCACGAAGGATTAATCATTAAATATCCCTAGCCGTAGTATTATCGAGGCTGGACATCGATAATGCGGAATAGGCTAGTATTGCACTTGTGCGCGTTGTGAGGGCACAACGGCATAGTTCTCATATATATAAGTATTGGATACTTGTGCAAGTGCGATAGGAGGTCGTGTTTCACCGATGGTACGGGAAACAGCTTCGCTCTGGATAGACCCCTCGGAATCCCATTGGTATTATGAATATGTGTCTATGGGAGGCCGAAATCAAGGTAGGTGTGTATAGTCTTAACCTGAGACTTACATCGCTAATGCTTACGACAATCGATATACTTTAGTTGAGGTCGTCTAGGACTGTAACTGGTTCTGTGTACGCCAATGCCGGGTATATGAGAATCGTAGTGTATTGGATGTGATGTCAAGACGGAAGTATCACTCCAGTCATAGTGGAGATGATGTCACGTAGGATACGGTATTAGTGCTCTTAAGAGATGCGCATCCAATCGTGATATTATGACCAGGTCATGAATATCCGATTATAGAGACTAGTTACCAAACATCCGATATGTGTTTCGGACGGGGCAGACACTTATCCAGCCCCAGCCCTAGCACGTGATTGTCCGATACTGGGCCGATATGCACAATACATTAGTATACTACGCTTGATACAGATCTTAATATTCTTTAATGGATATGTCCGGAGAATTAGGTAGACTTGGTGCTTTGCTAGGAGTCGACCTTGTCTCGTAAATCGGTAGAACGTAGTACTTGGTACGTACGTGATTTGGATACTCCGACGACCGTATTTACTGCCAGATTATCCGGGGATCTCATGGGTCGCTTCCCGATAATCCACCGATGACGCACACACTCGCACTCTTGAATAATCTGGGATTATACAGAAGAGAGAGAAAATTAATCTAGGATTAATAACGGAGATGTTTTATCCGGGATAAAATGTCGTCTAAAGAGAGAGAACGATTAATTCGGAATTAATCGATGTATTAATATATTCGATATATTAGACGAAATTAGATTTCGACGCGGAATTAAAATCAGATTTTAATTCGGGCAAACGAGTTAATTTAGAATTAATTCGTTAGCGACGTAAATAATAATTTCGCCAGGCGCAATTATTTATTTAAATTCGATTGAATTAACGTCGTGACGTAAGCTCGGTATTTCGGAAATATCGAACCCGAACGCGTGAGTACACGTGGGCCCACTTTCATTTGGAAACGTGTGGGGCCCACATGACACATGTCATTCTAATGCTTTGCATGTAGATTGTGTACATTGCACTCAATGTCATTGCATGGAGTTTGAGTGTTTGACACTCTAAGCCATTGCATGTTTTGTGTCATAATTTTATTATTAATTTAATAAAATTATGGCATAAATATAAATTGATTTTTGGTAAATCATTTTAATTAACACAAAACATTTCATCTCTCTCAAATGCTCTCTTCTCTCACGCCCAAATGGGCACAATTCTCACTGGTTTTGAACCAGAAAAACGTGAGCAATAGGGAAGCTAAGAGTGGTTTCTCATGGTGAGAAATCAAGTGCTAGCACACTTACAAGTCTTGCGAAGGTGGTAGGGAGGTTCGACCATGAGACGGGATCCATCCGACGAAGCTAGGAGCTCCGTTTTCTCATTCAATTTTCTGTTTTTGTAGGCAGTGGACTGCATGCAGTAGGCTTACATGGCAGTGCGTTTTTTGGGTTCATTTGTCTTCAAATCGACTCTACCGATCAATGTGAGTATTCCGCTACCTCCTTTGATGTGTTCACACATAATTTCATGTCTTGTTTGATCTTGGGACCTTAGAAAAATTCAACAATTTTTAGATCTAATCACTAAATTTGAATTTTTTTTCTGTTCTTTCTTTTCTTTTGTCATTTATTTTTATTTTTATTTTCACTGGTTTATTATATTTTTCTTTTTTGTAAGTATTGCATTTGTATATTTAACTTTTAGCATATAGTCTTCATTTAGGTTGCATGAGACATTGGTCTCGATTATCTAGCGGTAGATTAAATAAAGAGTCTCAATCACCTTCATCGTCAGTCAAAATGGCCGAGAACTAAAATGAAAATCCAGTTGACAAGGAAGAAAACGAGTCTCAGCATGGCAACCTTAGTAATCAGACATCTTGCCTCAGTAAGCACTGATTGTTCACATAAAATGATAGAGCATGAGTTAGTTTTTAAAAAAATGATAATAATAATCACGCTTTTACTTAGTAACCAGACATCTTGCCTCAATAAGCAGTGATTATTCGCGTAAAATGGTAGAGATTGATTTTGTAAAAAAACAAAGTGTGTTAGAATAAGTTCGATTTCGTAGCCTCTCTAACTTGAGAAATTAAGTTCGTATGGGTGTTTTAACATTTAGTGACCCAATGCCAACTGGTCTGGGAGTCACTAGCCCAAAGTGTAACACCCCGGTAATTCTGAAGACAACTATATCTAGGATGGTATGATCCACTATATAAATCATGTTCAAGTGTGTATGTGCTCGTGGATTACCTTGCAAACATTTGATAAATCAATTGCAATTCTGATATGAAATGTATTTTATATTCTATTCCGTAAAACACTTAGTATTTGGGCCATAATATTTTCATATGATCTCCGATTGTTATGAATTTTATATTGTTGGAAAGCTAAGACTGAGATCTATAACTCTCATGATGAACAATTTCCTAAATTCGGAACCGAACAAGGTCAAAACCACATAATATGCCATTTAGTGATAATAGTTATTGAAATGAGAAGCTTAATCTAGTTCTGAAGCATATCTTTCCACTTATATATTAATTAAGGTTATCGATTATAGATTATCGGAAGGAACACATTTCTCTTTGACGAAGTGAAGTAGTGCCAGGCAGATTCCAAATCAGTGAGTGGACCTTTCTTTTTCAAGTTGATATTACTTATTTGTTTTTTATTCGAGACTTAATTTTAAGCACTTTAGGGAATTAGCCAAGTTTACTTCCAGTTACTTTTATGAATAAGAAAGTTTTGCAACGATAGGAGATCCCGACTACAGTTACATCATGGAACGAGTATTACATAATATAAACTATGTTTGAACACATATACATTCATGAAATGACTTTGAGGACAATCAGTGAATTCCTCGAAATTCCGATGCGAAACTGTATAATGTTCCACTCCGGAAAACCCATGGTATTTGTGCCGTAACTTTCTCATATAAACTCTGATATTTATGAATTTTATATCACCGGAAAGCTGAGATCAAGACCTACAACTTCTACATTGAAAATTTTTCCAAATTCGAACCAGAAATAGGTTAAAAATCCTACAGCGTGGATTTTATTGGCCCATCATTTTTTAAAGATGCACATGTTTTCTGCAAAACTTGTGAAAATTGTCAAAAGTTGGGATCCATTTCAAAAGAAAACATGATGCCTTTAATTCCAATCATTGTTATCGAAATCTTTGGTTATTGAGGAATAGATTTCATGGGTTCATTTCCACCGTCATTTAGATTTTTATATATTTTAGTTACTGTCGATTACGTATCAAAATGGGTTGAGGCGATTCCTTATCGAAATAATGATCACACAGCTATGATTAAATTTTAAAAGAAAATATTTTAAGTCAATTTGGAATCCCTCAGGCCATTATAAGTGATGGAGGTAAATATTTTTGTAACAAACCTTTTGAGTCTTTAATGAAAAAATATGGAATTACACATAAAGTTTCTACCTCATATCACCCTCAGACAAATAGTCAAGTTGAACTAGCAAATACGGAAATCAAATAAATTTTGGAAAAAATGGTCAACCCAAATTGCAAAGATTGGTCTCTTCGACTGACTGGTGCCCTTTGAGCATACCGAACAACTTTCAAAACCTCTTTAGGAATATCTCATTTTCTTCTAGTTTATGGAAAACCTTGTCACTTGCTTGTAGAATTTGAGCATAAGGCATATTGGGCTATTGAAACATTCAACTCAAACCTTGAAAATGCCAGTCGTGAACGTAAACCGCAATTAAATGAACTTGAAAAGTTAAGGAATGAGTCATATGAGATTGCGAAAATTCTTAAAGCTAAAACTAAGGCCTTTCATGATAGTCGAATTTCACAAAAAATATTTAAAATTGGTTAGAAAGTTTTGCTTTATAATTCTCGTCTTCATTTATTTCCTGAAAAATTGAAATACAAATGGAGTGGTCCATTTATTGTGAAGCATGTTTACCTATATGAAGCTATTGACATTGAGAATCTAAGACATGATGATGTATTTAAAGTCAATGGATAACATCTGAAATTATTTTTGGAGTGTTTAAATTTTCAAGAATCGTTTTTCCTTTAAAACCCAGTGTACCGTGATTAATGTATTTCAAGCCGTTATTTTCTTTTATTTTCTTTTGTATTTTCTTGAGTTTTGCAGTAATTGTTTATCAGAGTCTTGCACCCCGGTTAAATAGCGGAAAACGGTACTCTATGACTCTAAGACGGTTCTTTCAGTTTCCTAAAATTATTGATACCTTGTAATCAAGGCATGGAAGAAACTCTTGTAAAACTCCATAATCATTATCCCTCTCTCTCCAAAAATGCTATGATGAAAATTTACAAAGCACACACCGAAAGATTGAGGCTTCTTTTGATTAATGGTATTCCTAATAATATTCGTTGGGTAATTCAAGCAAGGGTTCGATTGGCAGGTAATTCATCTGACTCTTTCATTTATTACATGTCTGGTTTAAGGAAAAACACCTATGCTAAGAAACGAAGAGCTAAACAATTAGGTGTTTGTTATAAATGTGCATGTTGGACATGGAACACTCGTTGTCGTTCTTTAGGAATGGTGTCTGATAATCGCGAAGATAAAAGTCAATTCATTAGAGATGGCTTGAGTAAGGAGTCTTTATATGATATATCATTGACTCTTGAGACGCATCCTAATAGACATGTTCATCGAGTAATTCATAATTCCTATACACAATTTCAAACATAAAGAAAACAATACAATCTCGAGAATCTGACTTTAAAAGACCCTGTTTGCCAATTTATAAGAAAATTAGATGGGAAACATATCTTCGACCCATAGAGGGCGTTCAAGCCATTACTGGACGTAAAACCAAAGGAAGATGTCAACCACAATCACAACTACCAGTACACATTGTTGCAATTTATTACTTTGATTTCCTTTAATTTAAATTACTGTTTTGATTTATTTAAATTTACATTTTTGATTTCATTTACTTTAATTTTACCGACAATATCTAAACTTTTTGACTTTCACGGTCTATTTTACTGTTCATCTAAAAATTGTCATTTTGCAAGTACTAGTACTTTTATTACTCACTCAGTATCCATAAATACATCTCGTCATTTCCCTCTATGTCACATCCAGATAAGAGAGAAAAAAAATGGAGAAAACTTCAAGACAACGAGTCACTAATGTCTGTATGTTTTGTGAAACTAGCCCTGGAACTAAACCAGAATTTGTTGAAGCTGCAAAAGAATTGGGTAGAGTTATGGCGGAAAGAAACATGCACTTAGTATATGGGATGTGTTTCAAAGGCCGTGCAAGAAGGTGGTAGTCAAGTTTTGAGGATCATTCCAAAAACTTTGGCAGATGAAAACCTAATCGAAAAATCAAATGGAGAATAATAAATTGTCTCAGGTATATCTGAAAGACTTAATGAACTGATTAATCATGCTGACATTTTTATTTCTTTACTTTGTGGGCTGGGCACGTTGGATGAAATATTCACAGTTGTGTCATGGGCGAACTTGAACATTCATCGAAAACCCATTTGACTGCTTAATGTTGATCACCTTTTCGATTTTATTTTAGTATTTCTTGAGGATTCCAAAAGACTTGGGTTCATTTAGAAACCAGTAAAAGATATCATCCAAACTGTAAGAAAAAATGATGAATTAATTGTCTAACTCTTAGTTTATGAACCAAAAATCAACCCCATTCTTTCCAAGTTGAATTAGTGTGATAACGATCATGGTAATAAGCGTAGAGTGGACGTGAATCTTAATCTGTAACTTTTTTCTTTTAAATAGTCGTAATTTCAATTTTCAATTCCACACTAACCAAGATGTCTTCTAAACTTTACTTCTTCTTATTGAGATATTTGGGTCAATGTCTCAATTTGATTATGGGGAATAGTTGACTAGATAGTTTTTCATTTTTTATGTTTTATTATTGTGTTTTTCTTAAAAACAAAAAAAATTTCATTTTTGTGTTGTTTTTTTTAAAAAAAAAATTTCTGTTATTTTTGTTTTGTTGTTATTTTGTGTGTAAGAACAAAAAAAAAAAATATTTTGTGTTGATTTTCTTTTGTGTTTTTAACCAAAAAAAAAGTACTCACAAACCAACAATAAATTTTTGACTAACCAAGTTGAATTGCTGTTCAGAGATGGCAATGTAAGGAGTTTTCGCACCTAAGACGCATCTCAATGTAATTCGTAACAAGTTATTTTTATTATTTTCTTTTTGAATCATTTAAATTTGTGAATTCTCCATAATATTGATTAAATTTGATCTTCATATGCTCATTTGACAGGTATTATCAACATACATAGTAACATATGATCGTGGGTTGTAAGTGAAAATTTTATAATATTCAGTTCTCTAGTTTGTTGGAGGTAGCACCTAAAGTTAGTGGAATTTATATTTTTATTCGAAAAAAATAACCAAGCTTTTACTTAGTAATCAGACATCTTGCCTCAGTAAGCAGTGATTGTTCACGTAAAATGATAGAGCATGAGTTAGTTTTAAAAAAATGATAATAATAATAATCACGCTTTTACTTAGTAACCAGACATCTTGCCTCAATAAGCAATGATTGTTCGCGTAAAATGGTAGAGATTGATTTTGTAAAAAAAAAGGTGTGTTTGAATAAGTTCGATTTCGTAGCCTCTCTAACTCGAGCAATTAAGTTCGTATGGGTGTTTTAACATTTAGTGACCCAAGGCCAACTGGTCTGGGAGTCACTGGCCCAAAGTGTAACACCCCGGTAATTCTGAAGACAACTATATCTAGGATGGCATGATCCACTATATAAATCATGTTCAAGTGTGTATGTGCTCGTGGATTACCTTGCAAACATTTGATAAATCAATTGCAATTCCGATATGAAATGTATTTTATATTATATTCCGTAAAACCCTTAATATTTGGGCCATAATGTTTTCATATGATCTCCGATTGTTATTAATTTTATATCGTTGGAAAGCTAAGACTGAGATTTATAACTTTCATGATGAACAATTTCCTAAATTTAGAACCGAACAAGGTCAAAACCACATAATATGCCATTTAGTGATAATAGTTATTGAAATGAGAAGCTTAATCTAGTTCTGAAGCGTATCTCTCCACTTATATATTAATTAAGGTTATCGATTATAGATTATCGGAAGGAACACATTTCTCTTTGACGAAGTGAAGTAGTGCCAGCCAGATTCCAAATCAGTGAGTGGACCTTTCTTTTTAAAGTTGATATTACTTATTTGTTTTTGATTTGAGACTTACTTTTAAGCACTTTAGGGCATTATCCAAGTTTACTTCCAGTTACTTTTATGAATAAGAACGTTTGTGCAACGATAGGAGATCCCGACTACAGTTACATCATGGAATGAGTGTTACATAATATAAACTATGTTTGAACACATATACATTCATGAAATGACTTTGGGGACAATCAGTGAATTCCTCGAAATTCTGATGCGAAACTGTATAATGTTTCATTCCGGACAACCCATGGTATTTGTACCGTAACTTTCTCATAAGAACTCTGCTATTTATGAATTTTATATCACCGGAAAGCTGAGATCAAGACCTACAACTTCTGCATTGAATATTTTTCCAAATTCGAACCAGAAATAGGTTACAAATACAGATCAAAAATTCAGATTAATAGTATCTGAGGGTCATTCTAGTAAATTCTCAAAGTTTCCACAAAATTCTAAATATTTCTAATTTTAAATGGCTCTATTATAAAAGGAGGATACTATTCACATATCCTCAAAAAATTCAAAGGAAAAAGAAGGAAACGTGGAAGAAGAAAAGAAAAGAAGAAAAAGAAAAAGGGGAAGGAAATAGGAGGGAACAAATATAAACTCTCATACAACAAGCTAAAAAGGAGATTAATAACCATTAAAGACTTGAAGAATGGAGGAAATCAAAGAAAAAGAGGTAAGGTCATTTGACCCAAATTTTGGATTGAGTAATTTTATTGATATGATGACATGTGAATGTTAGTAGCTCCTTAAGGATTGTATTTAGTGGCATAATAAGCATGAAATGGATTGTGTTAAGTAAAGACCAAGCACTTGAAACTCTAAGTATTGACCAAATTGGGACTTTAAGATTAAAACGTTAAATTGGATTAAGGAGTGTTGGTTTAGCAAGTATTGACATTGAAGTTAAAGAATAGATGACTAGAAATTGTAGTATGAATTTGTGCGAAGAATGTTGAGCAAACTAGGCATGAAAAATTAAAGTTATGCCTAGATTTTGGACCCGCATCGCGACACGTGCTAGGAATTTTCCCAGATATGTTTCGAGAATTATGCGTATCACGACGTGCAAGCCTCTGTATTGCGACGCGAATGCAGAATTGCTCACTGGATTCATCAAAGTGTGCGCGTGTCGCGACGCCCAATGGACGGCGTCGCGACGCGTGAACAAAAAATTTCCCCAATCAGTTTTAGTTCATCCCAGTTTCACCCTAGCTTGTTAAAGGCCACCCTGAGGGTCTCCTATCAACTCTTATATACATATTACATTATAATATAAGTATCATACGCCTTGAAGCAATAACAAGTGTTCAAATGGATAAATTTAACCTAGTTCCGAAGCATATTCCATGAATTATATTCTAATTAAATTTCTCAATTATAGATCATCGCAGAACCACAATTCCCTTCAATGAGTGGCATAACACCAGCCAAATTTCAAACCAGTGAGTGAACACTCTCTTTCTAAGTTGATTTTTCATTTATATTATTTTGAGTAAAGACTTACTTTTCAGCATATAGGGCGTTAGCCAGATTTACTTTCAGTTGTTTTAAGAAAAAGCATGTTTAAAAAAGATTTGATTTAAATAGTTTGAGTTTTGTGATTTTTGGAGGCATGTGGGAAAAACCCACCTCAGTATATGACTTATGGAATTGACGGATGACATGTGCACATATAGAGGACTGGGGGGACGGCGATACGTAACGCCCCCAGATCCTACTTCAGGACTAGGGATGACAGATGCCCATAGATCATAGATTCAGAGCTTTGAGGGTAGTATAGATTCGCACCCCAGTTCTAGTTCAGTGGCTTCGGGGACGACAATGTGTAACGCCACAAGACCACTAGTTTCAGGGACATGTAGTGGCATGCTTTGGGGGACGACGATATGTAACGCCCCAATGTCATGGATTTTCACTTCTGGCTCTAGTTAGGCGTATGAGGGGACGACAATACGTAACGCCCCTATACGTCAGGTTTTCAGAGACATAGATCAGTTTTTAGAAACAGTTTTCAGAAACAGATATTTTAGAAATAGGTTCAGAACAGATCTTTCAAATACAGGTTTTCAGAAACCAGATTTTCAAAAGCAGATTTCAGAGATAGTTTCCAGAGAGAAGTTTTTTTTTCTTTCAAGAAATGAAGATTTTCAGAAATATCAATTTTATAAGAGACTTTCAGAAAATATAAGTTTTACAAAAGAGATTTCAGACAAGATTTTCGGAAAGAGTTCAGAATTTTCAGATAAGAAAAGAGTTTTCATATAAGATTGTTTCCTGGGAGGACTTTAGTTTTAGAACCAAGTATTTTCATAATAGTATTTCAGTTTTCATTTTAAACCATCCACTCACTTAGATCGTTCAAACGGTCTAACCTCCCACTCATAGTTTCTCTATTTTACATGTATTGTCGGAGGACGAGCTCGAGAGGATGGATACTGATAGTAGTCACTAGAGGGTTCGGTCCACCAGGTTGAGTCAGAGTTCAGTTTAGACAGTGTTAGAGAATGTTATGTAGCATATAGTTTGTTTAGTAAAGAATATGCATGTAAAGAGTTATAAGTGTTCATTACTAAAGTTGTGATGTATAGTGAATTTGGGTATTCAGTTTCAAAAGCATTATACATTTATGAGGTTGAATTAGGCATCGGTCTCATTCATGTGTTTATATTTGAGATGAGCTTAATATTGTTAGAAATTCAGAGGCTCAAGGGATAGTACGGCCTATTCCCTGCCGATGCATCTCCCGGATTGGGGATGTTACAGTTTGAGAAAGTTTTGATTTTAAGAACATGATTTTGGTGATTTTTTAGAGGCATGGGGGAAAACCTCACCTCAGATATGACTTGTGGAATTGAGGGTTATTGGAATTGATGGTTATAAACATGTGCACATGTAGATCATTACTAGGGGACGACGATATTTAACGCCCATAGATCCTGGTTCAGCACTAGGGATGACAGATGCCCCTAGATCCTATATTCAGGGATAAGATAATGGCATGCATTGGGGGACGATGAGACGTAACGCTCCTATGGCATGGATTTGCACTCCTGGCTCTAGTTCAATGGCTTGGAAGACGGCGAGACGTAACGCCCCAAGACATTAGTTTAGGCGTATAGGGGGACGATGAGACATAACGCCACCATTCGTCAGGTTTTCTATAGATTCTCAGAGATATGGTTTTCAAATAAGATAGTCTTATGAAAGAGTTTTCAAGAGAAACAGTTTTATGAGAATCTCAGAGTTTTATAGATAGAAAGGATTTCTAGAAGAATTTTCCTAAAATGATATGTGTTTTTAGATACGAAAGATTTTTCAGAAAATATCAGTTTTCCTTGAAGGATTTTCATTTCAGAAAAATGAATGTTTCATAAAGTATTTCAGTTTTTATTTTAAACTGTTAACTCACTAGGTCATTCAAACAATCTAACCCCCTTACTCCCAGTGTTTCTGTTTTGCAAGTTTACCCGGATGACGAGTTCGAGAGGATGAATATTGATGCTAGTCACTAGGGTGTATGAGTATACCAGATTGAGTACAGAGGTTCAACACTGTCAGTGTCAAAGTAATGTTGCATGTCAATCATTAGTAATGTATAAGTCTTTGTAATGTGTTTAAAGTGTTCATGAAAATAGTTGTAAACAGAAGTAATATTGAGTATATAATTATGAGTATTAAAATATATTCCATATCGTTGAGTTGGGCAATGGTCTCTATGCATGAGTCTATAATTGAGATGTGTTTAGTAGTGGTGATCATGGTCATAAAGTCAGAGGCTCAGGGGGATAGGTCAGCCTATTCCCTGCCGGTAGCATCTCCGGGAGGGGGATGTTACAAATATGGTATCAGAGCATGGTATAGGGAGTCAGTGATTGCCGTAGGTAGAGTGCTGAGGTCTTGTATACATAATATGCCTGGGGTACTCTTATGCGAGGCATTACCTCTCCATTATCCGATCCTCGAGTACGTCCTCAAGCCCTATAGACATGTTAGTAAGAATTCCCAAAGCTATTTGAATATTCTTCCTAATGAAAGTAGCTATAATCCTTGTTTTAGCAGAGAATCCTTCGATAATTATCTCAGTTTATTAGCATATGTTCGAGACGAGTTATGAGAATAGATAGTACGGTCATAAGAATATTCACCCAAGAGATTAAAAAGAGATAACAATAAGAAAAGTAAGGAATGATTTACATATCCTTAGAAAAACTTGAGGCAGTAAGAGATACAGATCCAAAATTAGATTATAAAGACAGTGTCAGAACCTATATTAGTAAGGAGAAGAAAATAAGTATGAGCAAGAATAAAAAAAGTTAGGTAGAACTAAGTAAGATTCCTTCCCTCCTCAGAAAATTCTTTCAAGTAGATCCAATAGTGTTGGGTTTCTAAAGTCATCCCAAGATCAATCCAAACATAAAATCATGTGAATACTAAATGAAGTATAGCACAAATATACTCACATTGTTCGGTTGAGAGAATGTGTAAAGAACAAAAACTTGGCTCCCTTTGAAATGCTTCAAGCTTCTATTTGAAGTTGATCTCCAAGCTCCAAGCTTTATGATTGATTCCAAGCTCTTGGGAATGGTTTCCTTATCACCTTAGATGATTCCTTGTGAGTGCTAGCTCTTGAAAATTTGCAATAAATTTTCTAGTTTTCCCTTTGTATCTCACGGCAAAGTGAAGAAAATGAAGATGAGAGAATTTTTGTGAAGTTGGGCGTGAATGGTGAGAGAGAGATAGAAGTGAGTGACTTGTTTTTGATTTCAAAAATCAAAATAATGATATACCAAATATTTGGGATTAAGTCAATCACTTTTCACCTTGTGTGTTTTACAAGTTAACAACCACCCACCAAAATCTATCACCAAAAAGGTAAGTTAAATGACAAGTGATGTGACTTGTGATGGGACATGTGAGCCCCACTTAATTCAAAATCCGAATGGGCCCGCAAACACATCCCGGGCTCGGGTTCGCTAATTCTGAATTAACGAATTTTCCGTTGCGACGAAATTAAATCAAATTTAATT